>VXBP01000520.1:305233-328434 GCA_013400115.1 Rhinopomastus cyanomelas | reverse complement strand
TCTCTTCTCTCAGGCAGCCAGCACCAGAACAAGCCTCAAGCTGTGCCAAGGAAAATTTAGGCTTGAGGTGAGGAGAAAGTTCTTCACGGAGAGAGTCATTGGCCACTGGAACGGCCTGCCCAGGGAGGTGGTGGAGTCGCCATCCCTGGAGCTGTTCAAGGCAGGATTGGACGTGGCACTTGGTGCCATGGTCTAGCCTTGAGCTCTGTGGTAACAGGTTGGACTTGATGATCTATGAGGTCTCTTCCGACCTTGGTAACACTGTGATACTGTGAGTGTTATAAAGCCATTATATCACACTGAGCTTCCATTCTGTTCTCCATGCAGAAATTCCAAGCCTTGCATGTTTTTTGTCTCCTCATAAACCACAGTTAATGTCATGACAGGTTAAAATGCACAGAAAACTGTTACACATTGTGAAATGAAAAGAAACAGGCTGTGACAGACTGAGCAGGCCATGCAAAAGGATATAAAGATATAGATGCTTACATATCCGTCATCACAAGGGCTCATAGAGTAATATCCCTTTATAGGCAAACAGGCACACAAAATAAAGATTTAAAAAAATGTGTTAGCAGAAATATATCACAGAGAAATGCACAGTTCTAAAAAAACCAACCAATCTAAGTTAGATAGAAATATACAGATTATTAGCTTTGAAAAGCATATATACCTTCTCCCAAGCCACATACTTGTATGTTTGAGGACAGGTGTGTGTCTTGTGTGGCATTTACAAGGTGTCCTTTCAACACCTGCCACATCTACCTAGTCTGTATTATTCCATTATATCTGTCAGAATAACTTTATACCAAGCACTCATACATCTGTGTGAGTGTATGACTTCTATCACTCACTACAATGAAGCAGATAAGACAGAGATACCAGTGAACATGGTATTGATTATCCTGGGCTATTCTATGATTTGATGAGAACAACAGGAAAACTCCGTGGAAACCCCTACTGATGGCATCACCCTAACTTTAGAGATGACAAATGGAAATGACAAAAACCAAACCTGTCCAAGCTACTGCAGACAGCTGAATCACCTGCGGCAAGTCGTGAAAAAGGCATCGTATATCATATCGGCGGGAAACAAACTTCTTTTTGCTTATATAAAATGGTAGGTTTATTTCTTCTTTACCATGAGTAGCAATGTATAAGAAGCATCCCATGGACAGGGATGGAGAAAACATGTATTTTATTCTAGGAAAAGTTTGCCCTGGGTAAATAGTTTGCTACATCCATACAATACTTGGTGAATCCACTCTGAATGGTTCCGAGTAATAAAACCACACCCAAACACAACAAAAAACCTTCTGCTACCCTGTTTCATGTGGTCCTCCATCTAGCACAGAAAACTATTACTCAAGGAATAAGCAGAATACCTGACACCAGCAATAGCAGTTTGATGGCATGTTCACATCTGGAGTAAAAAGTGTCAGGGAAGAAGCACAGAGCACAAGAAAAATAAAAAGGAGCCCATACTACTCTTTACAGCTATCTCAGAGACTTTAAAAAAAAATTCCCCTCATTTAGAGTTTGTAATTGCAAGAGCTAGCATTTCTGTCTGGTGACAGAAGCATAAATAAAATCTTCCAGAGCTTCAAGAGTTGTGCCAAGAGACCTAAAACTTGCAAGGAACATTAATTCACCTAATTGTAGCTACAGGTAAATATAATCAGAGTGAATAGCAGTAAAAAACATAATGGGCATTTATTCTGTACCATGACACTGGAGCACAACTGCATGGGTTTCCAGCCACAGAAAAGATTCTGCAGTGGTCAAGACACATGTGACAACTGACAGAAGGTGCCCAGTTGAAGAAGCAATTCCTGTTTTCTCTTTAAACCAAAGTTTAGAGAACCTTATTGCACTATCTTTAATCCCAGAAATTGCATGAAGGTGAAACTCTCACTTGAATCAGAATATCTGTTTGTGTTTAAGACTTGAGCCTATGCTATGCTTGATGAAGAGTGAATATACAACACTTCAGTCATAAAGAGACAAAATCCTCTTGGGTTCATTATGTGTATGAAACAGGAACTTGCAGGCATCATAGAAAGACAACCCACGCTTCTTAACCATCACACAAATCACTATTAGGAAAAACAAATTAAATTGAAAAAGTAAAATTTAAGTTCTCTTAAGAGGAATAAAGATAGAAGGAACTAAAGAGACTCTGCTCCCTCAGCCTCTCCTCATAAGGAATTGGAGCACCTCCCTTATGAGGAGAGGCTGAGGGAGATGGGTCTCTTGAGCTTGGAGAAAAGGAGACCGAGGGGTGACCTCATTAATGTCTATAAACATTTGAAGGGTGGGTGTCAGGAAGATGGAGCCAGGTTCTTCTCAATGTCATCTAGTCATAGGACAAGGGGCAATGGGAGTAAGCTGGAATACAGGAGATTCCGCATCAATATGAGAAGGAACTTCTTCCCAGTGAGGGTGACAGAGCACTGGAACAGGCTGTCCGGGGGAGTTGTGGAGTCTCCTTCACTGGAGACGTTTAAGATCTGCCTGGATGTGTTCCTGTGTGGCTTGGTCTAGGTGATGCTGCTGTGGCAGGGGGATTGGACTAGATGATCTTTCGAGGTCCCTTCCAATCCCTAATGATTCTATGATTCTATATGATCCTATGACCATGATAGATCGTAATATTTACAACTATTCTTTTCAAATTTACTACTACTCACATCAGTTCCCTGTCCAAACAAACATTAGAAAGTCAGCAATCAGATTAAATCTTCAAATGAATGTTTCCTCAGCCTTTCAGACCTGGTGCTCTGACCTCCTGTGCTTAGATCCAAACCTTTTGCTCTGACAATTCTGTTTTCTTATCTCCCAATTCAGGACCACACATGTGAAATGACACAATGGAAGATGGTAAGACTCAAATGCAGCTATAAAGAAGTCTCATGGTAATCCAGGACTTTAGAGAAGCCTTGGAAACATCTCCCAAGTGTAAGCCAGTAGTGTGGCCTCTCTCCTACTACATGCAGCAGATGAATCCTGTTAATGGATTGCAGATCAGGCTCACAAGCTGGCCCAGGAGGTCACTGAGCCGGCTAGAGGAATGAAGATGTGCTGCGAAAGAATGAGATCCAAGTCAGCTTACCAAAGGGCAAAAAGCAACAGCCAGCACCAGAAGCCTTTGCTAAGTAAGATTTCATGGGTACGATTACATACGGAAAGCCTTTTGGTTAAGAAATGTTGTTGCCTCAGGACTTAAAGCCATTAGGTAAGCAAGACTTGTTCTGGGATTTGTTCTCTCGATACGAGTTTCTGCCAGTATGAAAGGACTGGCCTTTCACAGGGGATAAACCCGGAAGCTGGTGTTTGTACAATAACAGCACACATTAGTAAGGGATATGTGCTACCTTTATCGTCATTTCAAAGCCTGAGACCTCAAGGCATTATATTACACAATACTACTCTCCTGACGTTAAAAACTGAGCACGGAGCACAATGCTCTGGGAACAAAATCAAGTCTGTGAGCAAATAATGCCACTGAGGATATAATCCAAGGCAAACTTCAATTTCCTTGGGCAATACTTCATCTTGGTTACAGCACTGGTACACTCCTCCTTCCCTCTAGAACCGAAAACTAGCAGCATAGTATAGCTGACTTAACAAAATATACTGTAGAACTCAAGCACACATCGTAGAGAATGATGCAGCTTTAGCATTTTCTGCTCTCAGAACCTGCACAATATAGCCTGAGCTGCACCAGTACAGTTCACGGTGAATTTATGCACCTTGTCTTTCCAAACTAAGTCATGTACAGCCACTCGTCCACCAAGTAAAAGTGGTAGAAATTTCAAAGCCTGAGACCTCAAGGGTTTATATTACACAATAGTAAGGTTGCACACCAGCACAACAAAAAAGGTAATTTCCTTGGTAATGATTTTATTTTCTGCTCATCTATTTAGAGATACTGATTGACTCAAACTAATATTTTTAAGGGTCTGGTGAGACAGGATTAAATCCTGTATTCTCAAGGCAAAGTGAGGGGAAAAAACCCAACAAATCACCACATTTACATTTCTTTAAGCACTTCACTTATCTTGCCTACAGTGATCCACTAAGGCTGAAGAAAGGAGCTGCCCCTCTGCTGGTCTCTTCCCTCTGTAATTACACAAGTAACTGTCCCTTAGAGCAGGAGGAGTTTTGTGAAATGGAGTAGCTGGAAAGATCATGCTCCAGTGTCTCTAATTCGTTCTGAGCAAAAAGTGAAGAGACCTTCCAACACAAATTCAGCACAGATGCTGCAGACTCATACTACTCCTTAGCCTGGGTCATGATGCCTCCAGCTTTATTCCAAAACTTCTGAGAAAACCCGAAACCACTTAAGGCTAGAACAATAACATCGAAGAGTATAACAATGAGGTAGTTGGAATCCTTGAAGAAAAAGTCTCGGGATGTTTTAGCAGCCTAGTGGCAAACAGTTGAAATTTGGTTTTTAGTTCATCTCAGCAGGTTTCCCAGATCAACAGAGTCAGGGAGTGGTTAGAAATATCTGGGTTGATGAGGGAGGAGGAATGAGTCTCATTTATCAGAAGATGAGTTATATATACTTTTTATACATTTATTTGTGCTTCTACATATGATCAATCAAGCATGGGCAAAACAACAAGTAGAGGAAATCTGATTATGATGCAGTGAAGATGTACATGCAAAGATTGTGATTAGCCATTGAAAACTTTGGCTAATGCCTCAGACAGCCTGAGTGTGTGAATCTGTTTATAGAAACAACATTAGATTTTAACCACAGTAACTACTATAACCTCACTGTCAAGGGGTGACCTAAACCGGTCAAGAAACCCTTACTCTAAATAATCTCAGTGCTATAACTGTCCTGGTCCTTCACTAAAGAACTTTGCTGGCACAGCAAGTACCTCAAACAGTGTGGGCAAAGGACCCATAAAGTCATACAGAAATAGTTACGCCTAGTAAAGCCTAGTATGAAAATAGATACAACTGTGCCAGAAGAGCACAGCTTTATTCATCTTAGCCTGGCTAATTTGGGACAGAAGGCAGGCAAAAATTCACTTCAAGGAGGGGAAAAAAAAAAATCTACCACCACCAAATCCTTCAACTATCTTCATAGCTGAAGACTGTGCTAAAGTGGCTACAGTGGCATACATGCAGTAGCAAAGGTGCTTCCAGAGCAGAAATGTTTTAAAAGATACTTTTAGAGAAGTAAGAAAAAAACCCATGATGCTTAAGGTCAACAATCAAGTCACAGTTGAGCATCTATAAGCACACGGAAACAAAGTATGGCTGCAAGAGATTTTGAGTGGTCACCTAATCTGTCCTGGAGGAGTAGCCATTCCTTCTCAATGGTAACTGTCTACCCTGTTCTTAAAAATGTCCATTCTGGCTGAAATACTGTGCTTATACATTCATAGAATCATAAGGTATTGGAAGGGACCTCGAAAGATCATCTAGTCCAATCCCCCTGCCACAGCAGGATCATCTAGACCAAGTCACACAGGAACACATCCAGGTGGGCCTTGAACATCTCCACTGAAGGAGACTCCATAACCACCCTGGGCTGGGTGCTTCGCCACTTCTTCCATGACCGATTATTTATCCTAAAACTCTTAAACATAATTTTTTTTCCATACAGAAGGAAACAGATGCCTATACCTAGAGGCTAAACTACACAAGGACAGATGTTTATGCAAAATAGCATATGTGAGAGGGGTACAGAGAAGCATATGCTGTCTAATAATAACCCCTTCAGCTTTTAGCAGTGAAGACACAGCTTCAGCCACTCCTGCACTCTGCAGAGCAGATAAAAGAAACACATAAGCACCTTGCATACGGATGACACTCTTCCCTCTGCCCCTTTCCCAAAACAGTTCAAGAGATCAGAGAATCAACTTATGATAGGGGAAAAAAATACAAAGAGTGAAACCCTGGGCAAACGCAGCACCTTGAAATCATAGGAGAAAAAGTGAAGCCTTGATGCAAGGAGAGGGCAGAACAGACAGAAGAGGGCATGTGGCTGTACAGAACACATGATCTTGGTACAGGGAAGGGGAGCTGGGAGACACAACTCCAACATCAGATGGCAAAAACATGGAAGATTACAGGGGTGTATAAAGCGTTATCTCAAAAAGCCACTGTCAG
The DNA here is from genome assembly GCA_013400115.1 of Rhinopomastus cyanomelas. Taxonomy (NCBI): domain Eukaryota; kingdom Metazoa; phylum Chordata; class Aves; order Bucerotiformes; family Rhinopomastidae; genus Rhinopomastus; species Rhinopomastus cyanomelas. The sequence goes on along the minus strand of VXBP01000520.1, from coordinate 322,302 downwards.
GGCAGAAGGAAGACGCCTAAAGAAAGATGGAAGAGGGGCGCACATTACGGGGTTGAAGACGGCATAACCACGTACTGCAAACATAGTGTAAATCTGAGGAGAGAGAAGTTACAGCCACCCTGTAATATTGAGATAGCAAACAAAGATTGCCTAAATACATGGCGAGTCAGAGAGAGAAAGAAGTCCTGACCATTAGCAGGAAAAACAGCATTCAAAACAGCTTGAAGAGCAAGGAGGAACAATATTTATCTCTGAAAATACTAGTATGTAGAAAAAGGAACATTTTCGCTATCTCCTTATCTTTCTGTAACAGATTTTCAAGAGGAACAAAATGTACTTCTAGCATCATTGTTATTAAAACCTTGGCTGAAATAAGGAGCAAGAATCTTATTTTCTTCTCTTTTTCCTTTGACACTTCACAAAGGTCTTGTACTACAAAGTTAAAGTAGAAATTAATACTTCAACAACTCTTATACTATCATGAAGTCAATTAAAATTTCACACCTGCAGGCACAGTTTCACACACACTAGAAACTATCTTAAAATGGTTCTGCTGAAAATGAAAAAAAAAGCTTCCTCTCCATATAGGCAGAGGAGATTGAGCAGAACCTTCATGGCCACAACCAGCCCCATACGCTGCAGCAAATTCAAAAGGAACAAGAGGCTGGTGATGTGGTAGGAAAAAAACCAATCATAGGGATCCTGAGCTGCTTACCACTAAGATAAAGTATCCTTAGATATGGGATTAAAGCCCATCATAAATTGACTTAGGTGTACCCTCTAACCTCCCATTTATCAAATAGCTCTTACAAAACAAGGAATTCCTCCCTCTCTTCTCTTCCCACCAATTTGTTCTCATGATCCTGTCAGATGATTCTCCTGTATGATTCTCCTGTAGCTGGCTAAGCCAATCCACTCTAAGGTTATAGGAGCATCGCTGTGAGCCAAAAGGAACAGAGCGTGTGTTTGGAGCTGCACTGAGCAATAGCACCAATCCTTTTTAGGGTGGTTAAGAAGTACTATCAAACCACACTCAGGACACTAGTTTCAGGGTTTGGGTTTTTTTTAATACTCAGTTAGCATTTTAACAAATAACACATCTTACAGTCGAGGTCCCAGTAGAATTACTTACACTTATGCAGCTATGACTGCATCACCAGCACCCAAGAACAACAAAAGCTTATGTATTGCCCTATTCTTATGTAAGCTTGAACACAGTATGTTTTGTCTTAATTACTTTCTCACATTCAATGTTCAACATTCAGCTTAGGTACACTTTGGATTTTGAGATAGTTACTGTAAAAAAAATCCAAACATTAATACTTACAGTTCCAGGCCTTGTGAAGTCAATACTATGTGCTACACTTTGTCTCATCTGATTGCTGAACAAGTGAACACAAATACTTTGAAAATACTCTGGTGTGATCTAAAAATAAGGAAACACAAAGAGATCATGACCAGACAAGTGTTCTTCCATGAAAGGCTGATGGGTTTTTGTCTGCTGTTTCAGTTTGTGGGTTGGTTTTTTTGAAGAGGGTGAGGAATCACACCAATGTTAAGCACAAGGTTTGTACAGCAAGTACAGTTCTGTTTAGAAATTAAACCAGAAATGTAAATTCTCTTCATTTGGACATAGTTATGCTATTCACAAGGCTAATGCTAAACACTTTCCGAGAAACCAGAAAAACACCTAATTTGTCTCACCTACATTTGCAGACAGACTTTCATCAGAAGATAATCTGTCCAATGGTAAGTGTGAAGCAGTTTTGTTCTTTAGACAACGATATGCTGATGTGTTCTCTAGCTAAAGAGCAGAACTTACATGTCTTGTACAGAAGAGAGAATAAACATGAATTACACATTACAGCACTTGGTTCCAATGCAAAACATCTGTGTGTTCAGGGCTTTTTTTTGCTTTGGGACATTGACACTACAACTGAGCTGCTTAATTTCAGAAGAGTTAGTAGCTTATCCAAGCAGGTGTGAGAGGTATGAGATTATAGAAGTGCAAGTGAGGGCACTTCTGATATCCTTAGACATATAGTGAGCCAACAAAAAACTTAGAGAATGTTGCAGTTTCGACATGATTTTTGTTAAGTACCCAACTCCACTCCGGATTCAGAAACGTCAGGAAGCAAGATTCCTAACGAAAGAGCACCCTCAGCTGGACACACTGGCACAAGGCTTACAAAGGAAATGAAACATTCGCAACCGAAGGTAACTAGTGCCCGGCTCCTTGGCCACAGACAGTGAGGGGACATCACCTCGGAGAGCACAGAAATGTGAAACGGGAGGTAGCAAATGCCTGATTATATGTTTTTTATTGCTACTGAAGCTCATGTGAGCTAACACCTCTCCTAATCTGCTATAAAGGAAAATTCACACCTACAGGCAATTACTTCCCTGCAGTGATGATGTGAATAGTCATCACAGATACAGAGTAACTAACTACAAGATGTTCACTTGATGACAGCAGGAAGGTACACACCGTTTTTTCAGCAGACAGCATGGGAATTGCTAGATCTTTCTCTCTGCTAACAACTGACAGCTCCTTTAAAAGCATCTAGAGGCCACTAATACCTGCTGTAGGAATAATCTTCAGGTTATACAGAAGTTATAGCACAGAGAAGGCAGCACTTAAGATGAAGCACAAAATCATCTTTGTATGAACATTACTCATAAGAAAGCTGTACCTTCTCTAATCACCTCAGTGTGTGGCCTGTTTGACACAGGGTATAACTCATTCACTCCTACCTCAGTTCCCTTTACTAATTAAACTAACAAGTTCAGCACTGCAGAACTGAGAGCAAAATTTTTCATTACTAAATTTTTGGATGAGAATATTTTTTTCAGGTTGTTGAAATATGCAGCAACCTCTGCTGGGTTGGATTGCTGTCAGTAACCACAGAAATGGACTCACAGCTGTGCCGATGCCCAAGCCTTAAAGGGAACTCTCACAAGACATCCGAAATGCCATGTGAGATGGTGATACCTTCCTCCAGACTTCTGAGACAGCACAATTCAAACCATCTTATGTACTACCTACTGTATTACCTTTATCCTTGCATACAGGGGCAATGGAAGAATCTCTCATCCAAAGTGTTTGTTTCATTAGTAAAAATGCTCATCACTGCGAAGCTTAAATCTCATTTTAGTGGCATTTTCCATTTTCTGGGTGTGGGGAAGCAAGTGCACATCTGAGTCACCTCTTACCATCTTGCCTTTGACGGCGGCCTCCAAGGAATCCACTAACTCTGCAGTGACTCCAATGAGATTATAGTAGTCCACCCGCATTTTGTTAAATTGTTTCAGGTAGGTCATGGTCCTGTGCTCAGATTCCACCAATTTCTGATGAAGATGTTGCAACATTTCTGCCAAAAGAATATATGAAAAAGAAGTAACGTCACCTTTTCTGACAAAAGGATTAAAGAACCCACAAACATTTTTACTGCTCTGAAAGGACAACTTCAATTGCTACTGTCTTTTATCCAAGAGTCAGAATTTCACTGCAAGGATAATTACACACTACTAGTACAATTTCATTTCATCACAACAGGTACAATTGTGTATTATGTTTTAACTGCCCAAAGAAACAACAGCCTCATTGTTACAGTAGCAATACAATTATTAGACAGTGAACATCAACAAATAATAGGTGAAAAAGATCCTGTTTTAAATATATGTTAAAACAAGAAGTTCCACGCTATCAGAAAGAGGCTGTGGGTATTGAACCAGAAGAACATATTATTTAGGGAGGTTATCGTCCCCCTGTATTTGGCACTGGTGAGGCCACATCTTGAGTACTGTGTATAGTTTTGGGCACGTCAGTACAAAAGAGATGTGGAGGTGCTGGGGCAGGTGCAGAGGAGGGCAACTCAGCTGGTGAAGGGACTGGAAAATAAAACTTATGAGGAAAGACTGAAAGAGCTGAGGCTCTTTACTCTGTAGAAGAGGAGGCTGAGAGGAGACCTCATCACTTTCTACAACTACCTGAAAGGACATTGTGGAGAGGTTGGTGCTGGTCTCTTCTCACAAACAATTAATGATAGAACAAGTGGGAACGGGTTGAAGTTACAACAGAGTAAGTTTAGACTTTACACTTGGAAGAATTTTTTCACAGAAAGGGTGGTCAGGCACTGGAATGGGCTTCCTAGGCAGGTGGTTGCGTCACCATCCCTGGACGTGTTTAAAGATAATTTGGATGAGGTGTTGAAGGATGTAAGGTAGGGCAGATGGTTGGACTCTATGATCCCAGGGGTCTTTTCCAACCACAGTGATTCTGTGATTCTATGATTCTGCAGCTCAGAATTGGTTAACTGAACTTGCTATCTGCAGGGGAGAGTCTTATGATATCTTCTATGTTCACTTAAGAAGCAATGGGTAGAAAACATTATCACACCAAATAACCAGGAAGGTCACACAGCCAACTCAAAAGACAAACCAACAAAAGAAGAGAGCAACACTACCCAGAGATTCATGCCAGTGCTTGTTAAATTACACTGCAAAGGTAGGTGTTTTATCCAGTTAATTTACAGAAATACACTACTAATATTTTGGTTACACAGGGCTTTGCTTATTTTAAATACTAAGTCATCTATCTTCCAAAGAAACTGGTACAGCTCAAAAAACTTCTACAAACTTCTACAAACAAAATGCAAGTTATCCAGTTCCTCATCTGCTGTTAAAATATTAACTCAATTCTTTGAAGTTGTGCGAAATCCTCCTCTTCATTCCCTACTTCTACACAAAATTTGCCAGGTGATTCCATCATCTCCTGGTTGATGGCATGATATATTCTTTACTTTTAGTACCTTCAGTTTCTGAAAATAACTCAGTATTTTCTTTTATTTCTAAGTTACAAAACAACAACAAAGAAGTATTCCCAATTAATTTTGTTCCTTCAGATTCAGGTTTTTTCAGAGACAAAAGAAGTAACCTGAGCAACAAAATCTCTATCCCCTATCCAAGTCCTCCCAGTTCCAGGCAAATGAACATTCTAAATATTCATTTAAGCCAGGCACAGAATCTGGAGCTGCGTACAGCCACGCACATTTTCATCAATGGACAAAACTATGAAGGGAGGCACAACCATTCTATTGTTAGTGTTGATGTTTGTGTACTTTGCTAGAATGTTATGTTTCAAATCAGTTCGCAGAGAAGCCCATGCTTTGGTGAAAATGGCATTGCACCCATCTGCAAACAGACTGAATATTTACCATAGAACTATCAACAGGCAGGATTCAGCTGCACTACAGAGCATCACACTGAAGTAGGATTTGTTTTCATAGATTGAAGGTTTCTTGGGGTTAGAGCAGAGCATTCCAAATAGGCCAATATGACAGAGTTTAGGTCCAGACAGACCCAAGGAGAAGAAAAACAAGTAGCTAAGATGCAAAACTGGATACTAGAAAAACTAGTTCCTACTAGTTTTGGCTGGTCTGGCTTTGAAAAGACTTTGTCCACAGTATTTGAGGAAAACATTATCCTCTTTCACAATTCACTGTCTTTCCATAAATATGCATATCATGTATTCCTGTAACACAGAAGCACTGGGAAGTATAACTGATGTAAGTAGAAATTTTGGCATCTTCAAAAAGCGATCAGTGTGTGAACATATGAGACAAAAAACTGCCAGGTTTAACTACTGGCAAATCTTTCATTACAAATGAAAAAGATCAAAGCCATTAGATAGCACCATGATGGAATTTGCTTTTGAAACTTGTAATGTCTTACAGACTTCAGGGTTTCTTAATTAGACTGCTTTTATCCCATTTATATTAAAAGTGGTAGATGGTAGAAAAACTTACGTTTACTTTCAATAAATTTAGCAAAATTATTTTTTATTGAGGTATTTTTAAAGGAAAATATGCATTAATAGACTTTGGCTATAAATTGACAGTCTTAAAGCCAGAATACAGAGAAGATATGTTTTCTTACCTCTAACCTGTATTTTTTCAAATTCTACAAGAAAAAAAAGTGCAGCTATTTTACTCTCACAACCCCCTCCCCTCTAAGTACAGCTGCTTCCTAAGAACCCTTCAGGAATGACAGACAGCATTCTGCACCTATAATAGGAGTTATGACTGACACCTGACAGCAACCTGCAAATAAAGCCACCCTAATGATATTTTTCTTACACCTTCTACGAGAGCCAAAACTGGTGCTAAATAACAACAGTAAATGTGGCAAGCCATAGATCCTGTTCAAATCCAGCAAAATGCACTTGGAAAAACCCAAACACTAGAACACCTTCCAGAAACTAATCTTGCCCAGAGTACCACACTTTCTACAACTCTTTAAGCTGTTAAAGCCATCTCAATTGCAATCAATATTCATCAAAATAAAAATCAGAAGAGTTAAGATACGGAATCACAGAACCATTCAGGATGGAAAAGACCCTTGGGATCTTCGAGTCCAACCATCAACCCGACCAGTTCGCCCCTAAACCAGATCCCCCAACACTACATCTAAGCGTCTTTTAAACTCATCCAGGGATGGTGACCAAACCACCACTGTAGGCAGCCCATTCCAGTGCCTGACCACTCTCCCCATCAAGAATTTTTTCCTGATGTCTAATCTAAACCTACCCTGTTGAAGCTTGAAGCCATTCCCTCTGCTTCTGTCTCCAATTACCTGTGAGATCAGTACCAACATGTCTCCAATGTCCTTTCAGATAGCTGTAGAGAGCGATGAGGTCTCCCCTTAGCCTCCTCTTCCTCAGACTAAACAGCCCTAACTCTCTCATAAGATTTATCCTCCAGGCCCTTCACCAGATTTGTCACCCTCCTTTGCATCTGCTGCTGTACCTCAATGTCTCCCTTGTACTGAGGTGCCTGCAAGCTGGAAACAGTACTCAAGGTGCATCCTCACCAGTCTGAGTACAGGTGGATAACTGCTTCCCTAGTCCTGTTGGACACACAGTTTCTAATACAGGTCAGGATGCCACTGGCCTTCTTGGCCACCTGGGCACACTGCTGACTCATATTCAGCTGCCTGTCAATTAGAACCCCCAGGTCCTTTTCTGCTACACTGCTTTCCAGCCACACTTCCCGAAGCCTGTAGCATTGCACGGGATTGTTTTGACCAAAATGCAGGACCTGGCACTTGGCACTATTGAAACACATACAATTATCCTCAGAAATTCATACAATTATCCTCAGTACCTTCCAATGACAACCAAAATTATTATTACTTGATAATAATAATAATTTGATTTTATCTTTATTCCACAGCCATTATTGCTAAACTGTCAGCACAGCTTTAATATGATACAGCTCTAAAATAGGAGTATTTTTCTAGACTAATAAAGACTCTGAGAGCAACCAATGTATAATCAGACATTTGTCAGCACTTTATTCCTTTGCCTAGATGAGCAAACTGGAATACATTTTTACCCAGCTGTGATACAACGCATTGAATTCACAAGTTTCCAGTGGCTGTATCTAGAGTGTGACTTTCACTCAGAGGAAAGTTGGAAGCACCAAGTCATGAAACATAAACCTACTCATCATTTGCCTACTTTTCATAGCTCTGTGGGGAAAATTTGTCTTCCAGCTACAGTCAGCAGGAAAAACTACGTAACCAAAGCTTGGCACAGATCATGAACGCTAGTCTGGCAATTGAGAAACAGGGCCCAGATTACCCCTTGCCTTTTACATCAATTATAAACACTGGATTCCCTGCAAAAAGGGAACCAAAGAGAGAAATCACGAAGTCTTGACACACCTTTCATTTTTTACACCATTACCTTCTCACACATAAGTAATTTTACTAAAAAGGAGAAATAATTCATTGATGTTTCTCTTACTGACACTTGGAAGCTTTCTGAAGCTTTCACCTTTGACATGTAGCTCCTCCAAGTACAAAACGGTGGTTGGTAGAGCTGGTCCTGTGCTGCTCCATTCCCCTCTTGCATTCTGGATATATCCCCATAACCAATAACAGCACTGAGTGCAGACAGATGAGTGAACTACCAGTCCAGGCAAAAAATTAATATTTAGTAGCTTGTTTTAAAATGTTATGTCACTGCCATCTGAATCAGGACAAGAATGGCAGTGTGTGCCTCTCAGAGGCAGGTCTCATTTATGTCTCCTTGCAGAGGTAATCAAACTGCACCCACAACACAAATCGGAGGGGAACACAACACACTTGGCTTCTCTCCTTCCCTCTCCTGGACAGCTCCCAACAAAAGCTTTCTATGTACCGCAAAACTATAGAGCGGGGTTGAAAAAAAAGCTCTGGACCTATCAGAACCATTATTTACATGTGGAGGAAAAACAACTTGGTTTAGGAAGAAACAGTGTCCAGCAAAGCTTGTGACTCTGCCAAGATAAGGTGCTGGCATTAGGCATGATCTGAATGCCGCATGTTTACACGAGTATGCTTGCATGTAACTGTCAAGCCTGTTAAGACACTCTGAGTCCAGTTGACTTGAGCAGCCAAGAAGTTAGGTAGTTCCATAGTTAGAAGTTCCACAGTTAGAATTTCTGTCTGAGAGATTGGTTGTTAATCCTACAAAATTTACCTACACCTCATGCTTCATGAACTTGTGCTTGCTCTCTGTCTCTCTAATCTCAGCCCATCCTCACACACTTTTCTAGCAGCACTGACTCCAATCAGGCTGAATTCCTGCATGTAATGCAGCAGAGGCATTGCAGGTCCCAAGAGCTGCTGTCAGACACAAGAGCACCTTACAAAACCTTTTTAATTTGGAGAGGTAGTAGCTGCTTGTCTCCTTCTTGCTTGCTTTATTTCCATAACCATTACTATCGATATTCTAAACTGGCATCTTTCCACTTTAACGGTCCTTCAGACTACTGCAAAGCCTGACAGACAGGCAGGCCACACTACACCTCCTTTACGCCGCAGCCTGAAACACTTCTCCCACTCTCTCCTGTCCTGAAACACTGGAAGAACAGCTGTGAACTCATCCACAGATTTGTAAAGCGGCAGTGAAGGAGACAGTAGCTGAACACATTTCAAAATACTTCATTCCCTCCATTCAGTCACAGGTCTGAAGCAATCAGTGCCAGATGCAAACCGTTCTGCAATTCTCTTTCCAGCCAAACTGAAAACACGTGGGAGAGCTGAATGCTAAGCACAACTGCCACACAGAGAGCTTTGAAAGTCGTACAGGTATTAATGTATTTCAGCAAACGGGTAAAAAGCCAGACTGTATCAGGTTAATGAGGCAAGTTAAACACATTAAACTCTCCAGGACACTTCCAAGAACACATACACCACCCCACCCAAACCTGAAGTGTTTCAGTGTGCCCCACTAACGACTGGCAACTATTTACAAAAGGCTGTTTTCAGGAGTCTTGGACATACTGCTCTTCATTCATGAGCCGCCTACTAATTTTATTTGCATTTCTCTTTGACTGATAAGTAAACGTTCTCAAACAGCAAGTATGTCCTCTGGATCCCATGTGCCTGAGCACCACACTGCTCCAAACTAAGATCCAAAATTTTCACATGAGAGGGGCCTCAAGCAACCTTTAGGAAAATTCAAACTGACTCACCCTTCAAGGCATAGAACAACTCCACAAATGAAGGCTGACCTGCATGAATCTAAAACATCAAAGACAATCCCTGTACTTGTACAAAGCACAGAACCTGCCCCTTACCCTCCAAATAATTGGGCACAAAGTAATTCAGGCCCAATCGTGTAGTTATTTCTTTTTAATTACAGTATGGAATTACCGTCTTTAGGCAAGGCCTCTGCAAGGAAAAGAAGGAACTTGCAGAAGAGAAAACCCCACAAAGATCTATTATTCAAAGAAAGTCGATTGCAACACGTAACACAAAATAACAAAGAAAATACCCAGAACTCACACTGGGTCACGACCCTAACTTTATCCTTAATTCAAACTACAAATAGTAAATCCTTAGTGTAAGACTACAGACTAAAATAACTCAAGGAAAAGCCAGTTTAGGAACCCACTTGGGCTCATACAAATCCCTATCAATAAACTGAACCAAAAAGTGGAAAAATGGTGACTGGGAACCTAAGTTCTATTTCTTGAACAGTTTTTCAAGAGAGACCTATTTCAAGTGTCATCAGCGCCTCACAGGATCCAGCGCCAAAATTATTTTATTTGCGGCCCCAAGTGACCCTCTTGCACACACCAAGTGTATATGAACAATTTACCTAAACAGCCACAACATCAGAGAATGATACTTAACACAGTCTTATTCAGGAGATAGCAGTATGTTCTAAGAGTTGAAACACAAAGCGCATAAAACAAAAAATCAGGTTCATCTAACATCAGCAGGCAGTCTTCAGCGTAACTGAATGAGATTTGAAATCTCGAAGTTGAAGATAGGAACAAGCTGGTATGAGAGGAAAGGAATCCAAAGAAACTGAATTTTGTCTAAAATTTTTTACTGTCATAATTTTTTACTGAAAATGAAGAGCTGGTATGCACTTTGTACAGACTTCTCCACTTGTTTTTACCATATTTCAGGACAGAAAAGACTTAAAATACAAACCCACTACTAGGTCCTCTCCCATTTTTAGTAAGTGCTTATGCTCAGCCCAACTGACCTCAGTCTAGTAATAACCATCACCAAGACAGAGGGCTGGATGTCACAGGTCTTTTTGCCATGAACCACTTGTCTCCTCTTCACTGCAGGTGTAATTTCCACTACTATTATGGCCTCTAATATCTTAAGGGAATCTTTATCACATCTCAGCACTTACCTTTGTTGCACTGTTCATTCTCCTTCTGTTGTATGAATAACAGCAGCTCAGGAAGATCGTTATCCTTTCAGTATGTGCTTTTTGCAGAGACACAGAATGAGAAATTTAACCAACTGGCAAACCCAATCAAGCCAACTATTCCTACTGTTCTAGTCAATACCTGATGCTTCACAGGAGAGCAAATATAAATGAATCTCTAATCAATACATTAAAATCTCAATGTATAACGTTGCATGGAACATTGAGACTTCTTGCTGACCTTTAAAGATAACAAATCCAGCCCTGAAATACAAGATGTAGTAACTCCAGTCTAACGGTATTAACACCGAAATAAAAAGTCAAGCTGCTGATTTTACGTAAAATCAAGACTAACATATTTAAGTTTTAGGGTAAGTGATGTTTTACGCCTAAAAAGTATTCAGGGTTCAGTGAGAATCTAGCCCATTGTTCCCTGAGGAGGAATAAGCAAAAATAATTTGCTTCAAATGTTCTGTGCCAGACTCCCACACAAACATCCATAACATGAGAGTGAACGCAATGTTCTCAGCACTGCTCCCCATCCTGGCTGTCCTGCTTTGAGTTAGAACAGAACTAATTTTGTTCAGTGATTTCACTTTTCAGCTCAGGCTCTAAATCACTGCACTTTTGGAAGTTAACAGTGTATTCCTGCTGCCACTGCCTGCTTCTACAGATAATAATGCCTGATGTTGATCGTTACTACCAAGGACTGGGATGCAGAAACGCTCTTGTTAAGACTTGCTCCTATGCAGACCTAGGCCACTGCTTGTGAGCTACGCTTGGGGGTGCAGTGAGAGGCTGCACCTGTGGGGAGAAGCAGCCAGGACAAGTGACCCTACAATGACCAACAAGATGTTCCATTCCATATATGTCATACTGGGTATAAAGCTAAGGGATTCACAAGGGTTAAGTCCCTTGTGGCTAGCATCTGAAAGGGACTCTCTCCATTCCACCTCTGATCCAAATCTGTGTGTTCCCAAATCAAGTTAATAAGTTCCAGAATGCAGCTCCTGCATCTGGTTCCCATCCAGTCCAGTCTGGGAGTGACCCAGCACTTGCCCACAGCAGCAATGGAGATGGTGACATAATTACCATCAAGGGGTTTCATTGCTCTGGTTTTATGTAGCTTTTTATGTATTTCATTTTATTGTTATTTTCATTAAAGCTGTTTCAGGTTTTTTGTCCCATCCGTAAGTCTCTCTCCCTCATTCCCTTTCTCTCCCTCGTTGGAATGGAGTGGGGTCGATCTAGTGGCTAGCCAGGCCCTATACCTCAACTCTGGCAAATGGGCAGGAGTGGAACAGAAGGAGTAGAGTTTTCACCTCATCATTCAATACCACCATGGCAACGCGCTGCTTTACAGTAATTCTAATTAGCTTCAAAGTGTTTTCTGTAAAGGATACAAATAAAGTGAGAAGTCTAGGAGTCTGTCCGGTTTTCAGTGTCAGTGACAGGAACTTTTCTAATCTTCTCCTTAAATCCAATGTCCAAGAATCCTTGAAAAGAAAAATTGCAACATTTTTTTACCAGATACATAACTGCAGAAAGAACTGCTTGGTTAACAGCAACCTCCCAGTAGTAAACAGGGCAGCCAGCATTGCATTGAACTGATTATTCCTTTGCTGTTACTGAAGTGAATGTGCTTGTTAACTACTGATAAAAACACACAACTTAAAAGAGAGTTCAGTTTTTAATTATACTTAGCAGCTTTTTCTTTTAATGCCTTCTCTAACATGGGATCCTCCTCCTAGTCAGGAGTTCTAAAACCATGACAGAACTTTATTGCAAGCATTAAACTATCCCATAGTGCTGGTGCCATGTACACACATGCAACAACTGTTGCTAAATTTAAAGTACCTTTTGGGCCACAACAATCCAAAGCTACAGGTTTGGGGAACCGTGGCTGGATTGCTGCCTGGCACAGAGTGACCTGGGGGTTCTAATTGACAGGATAAAATGAAGACTAATATGAGCCAGCACTGTGGCCAGGTGGCCAAGAAGGCCAACAGCATCCTGGCTTGTATTAGAAATAATGTGGCCAGCAGGAGTAGGGAGGTTATGGTCGCCCTGTATTTGGCACTGGTGAGTATCACACAGTATCACAGTATTATCAAGGTTGGAAGAGACCTCATAGATCATCAAGTCCAACCTGTCACCACAGAGCTCAAGGCTAGACCATGGCACCAAGTGCCACGTCCAATCGTGCCTTGAACAGCTCCAGAGTTGGCGACTCCACCACCTCCCTGGGCAGGCCATTCCAGTGGCCAATGACTCTCTCGGTGAAGAACTTTCTCCTCACCTCAAGCCTAAATTTCCCCTGCCGCAGCTTGAGGCTGTGTCCTCTTGTTCTGGTGCTGGCTGCCTGAGAGAAGAGAGCAACCTCCTCCTGGCCACAACCACCCCTCAGGTAGTTGTAGACAGCAATAAGGTCTCCCCTGAGCCTCCTCTTCTCAAGGCTAAACAATCCCAGCTCCCTCAGCCTCTCCTCATAGGGCTTGTGCTCAAGGCCCCTCACCAGCCTCGTTGCCCTTCTCTGGACACGCTCAAGCACCTCAATGTGAGGCCACATCTTGAGTACTATGTCCAGTTTGGGGCACCTCAGTACAAGAGGAGGTGCTGGAGCAGGTGCAGAGGAGGGCAACTAAGCTGGTGAAGGGACTGGAAAATAAAACTTATGAGGAAAGAATGAATGAGCTGGGGCTCTTTAGTTTGACGATGAGGAAGCTCAGAGGAGACCTCATCACTCTCCACCTGAAAGGATGTTGTAGAGAGGTTGGTGCTGGTCTTTTCTAACACTTAATTAGTGACAGAACAAGAGGAAATGGGTTCAAGTTACAACAGGGTTTGTTTAGACTTCAGATTAGGAAAAAATTTTTCACAGAAAGCGTGGTCAAGCATCGGAATGGGCTTCCCAGGGAGGTGATTGAACTGCCATTCCGGGATGTGTTTAAAGATCATTTGGATGAGGTGTTGAGGAATATGGTTTAGGAATGAACGTGTAAGGTAGGGTAGGTGGTTGGAATCTATAACCCCGGGGGTCTTTTCCAGCCAGAGTGCTTAGGTGATTCGGTAATACCAGCAGCTTGAGAAAAAGATAAATATATATTTATTATGTCGAATGCAAAATGCATAATTATCTATTGCTCAGTTTTCAAAAAGCAGTCACTGGGGTCATCTTTCACTTCTACCAAGATCTGGGAATTGCAAATTTTGTCAATAACTACTGCAAGCATCACAACATGACATCAGTGATCAGGGCAAAGCACTTCTAAAATAAGGATTTGGAGAAAAACAACTCGCGTATGAAAAACAGACCAACACGTCACTCACTAACTGGAAATCTGTCTTCTGCCTGACATAACGTCTCAGAAGGACAAGAAAATAATGTTCATGGAGAAAAGCCAAACTACACCTAAGAATTTACTGAACATTCATTCCTTTTACTTCAGCTTTCCAGTTAAACTAGTTTCTGCTTGACGAAAACCTGGCCCACAGATGAAAAGCAGTATCTTCCAACAAGCAGCAAGAGCTTTCTAAATTTACTGCTGTATATGTCTATGTTGCAAGCCGTTCTCGCAGCTCCGATCTGCCCTAGTTTCACCATGCTGGAGCACATACAGCATTTACTTGCTGCATTTACCAATCCAGTACCCAGACAGTGGTGCTGTAGATTACCCAGACCACGGTATGCTGTATATTACCACAGAGATCATGTCTCCTAAAGACAGGAGTGTATATTACTTTTTAAGATGTATTACACAAACTCCAGCTATACAAAGCATTAGCTGCCTAAGAAAAAAAAATCAGCTGTAAGAACACTGCTAGTAGACTAGTGACTCACTGCTGCTTTTTCTCAAACATAAAAGAATCCATGTTACAACAGTAACATGGAATGAGCTGTACAATTCCCACAAGAAAATGTGAGTGACTGTGGACTAAGAGCTTGGATACAGGGTTACTATGAATAAACCTGAGAATCTCATATTAGATAAGGCATTAAAAAAAAAAAAAGCTGCTAAGTATAATTACAGAAGAGTAGACATCTCTCATCTCAGAGGTCAACCAGGACATCTCATTATTTATAGTTAGTCCCAAAGGAAAATGGCAGTATATGCCTTTTTTTGGTGTTAAACTAGAGCTCCACAAGAGCGGGCACATCCAAAGTCAGCCCTAGGGCAAGTATCACTTAAACTTTTATTTGATATCAAGATCTGTGTGGCAGCAACGCAGGCTGTAGATACCTCCTCCCACCACAACAACTGCCTGCAGCTGCTCTGATATGCCAGGACAAGTGTCCCCATGGTACGATAATGCACTATTTCAAGCATATAAACCTTCAAAATATTACATATATTTTTACAAACAAATTTGTGTGTGTGCATATAGATCCTGTATACATTCACATGAAATCAGGTCCTCGACCCAGTCAAGTGCAACCACATAATCAGACATTCCCAACACAAACAAGAAGTGAAGGTGCAGTTTAGCACTGCAGGAACAAGATGTCAGCAGGGGAAACAGTGGCTGTACCTCCCCCACTGGTACTGCCAGACCAATACTGTGTAACACCAAACCACAGCTCTGGATGTCATCTCATGATCATCTGCCCATATGGTGCCCAGGAAGCAGCCAATTTAAGGGTGTTTTAGGACCCCTCCATCACTAGAATAACTGTACATCATAATCACACTGAAAATACACCTGCAAATGAGATCTAATTTGAAGTTCAAGAACACTAACGTGTACACTCTTGTCTTGCCTTGTGTATAAAAGCCTCAGGACTGAACTCCAAAACAGCCATTCAAAGGCAAAGGCTGAAACATATTTAACAAAAAAAAAAAATCACGAAAAATGTCTGTGGCAAGAGTCACCAAACAACTGAGCATGGATATGCTGCTTTCTCAGCATTTTTTTGGAGTGGGAGGGAGGGAAAAGAGTCTCAGAACACAGACAACACTGACTCACTTTGTGTTACAGGAGGATTACTTATGAGTATGCTGTTTTCTTTTCCACATGAAATGGAACTGCTTTAAATCACATTTTTTCATGTTTTAAATAAAGGTATATACACAGATACCAGGTTTGGGCAGCATGGTCAAAACCAGCAAGTGGGTTTGAACTACACAAGCCATTCCCAGTAGGATTTGCATTTCAGCATTGTGTGGAAATGAACAAAAAGCAGCAATTCTTAACGCTGGACACAAAGCTGACATAACATTCAGGACTCAAGCAAACATAAACCACACATTTAAGATGGTACTCTGTTATTAACAGCATTCTCACAACCCTTCCTCAATCAGCTCTACGTTCTTTTATGATTGTATCATTTCTGTTAAAAGAAACAATAAAAGCTGTTACCAAATTAACATCATTAAGTAACTGTCACTTTCCCAAGAAAAATAACCACAAATCTCATCTCTGCAAAACAGATACTCACCTGGAAAAGTTCCTTAAATGAAGGATGTACCATGGGGTTTGGGACAAAAGGCAAAGCATAGAAGGGAAGAAACTCTGTAGACTGGCTCAGTGAGGCTCCTTTTGTTTCCAAGTATGCCTTAAAACAAGAGATCCTCTCCTCAAGTTCCACTTTGTCCTAGCAAATGAAGGAATGTATTTATTTAGAAAACTACCAATCTGAACACACTGTAAAGCTGCCAAATACAAGCAGAGACCCAAATACATTAATATTCTGGGATTTTAGTTAATATCATTAAATCATAGAATCATTACGGACTGGAAGGGACCTTGAAAGATCATCTAGTCCAATCCTCCTGACACAGCAGGATTACCTAGACCAAATCACAGCGGAACACAGCCAGGTGGGCCTTGAACATCTCCAGTGGTGGAGACTCCAGAACCACCCTGGGCAGCCTGTTCCAGTGCTCCATCACCCTCACTGTGAAGAAGTTCCTTCTCAGGTTGATGTGGAACCTTCTGTGTTCCAGCGTACAACCATTGCCCCTCGTCCTATCACTACATGACACTGAGAACAGCCCAGCTCCATCCTCCCGACACCCACCCCTCAAATATTTGTAGACATTAATGAGATCACTCCTCAATCTTCTCCAAGCTAAAGAGACCCAGCTCCCTCAGCCTCTCCTCGTAATGGAGGTGCTCCACCTCCTTCATCATCTTCGTTGCCCTTCGCTGGACCCTCTCCAGAAGCTCCACATCCCTCTTGAACCGAGGAGCCCAGAACTGGACACAATAGTCCAGGTGTGGTCTCACCAGTGCAGAGCAGAGGGGGAGAAGAACCTCTCTTGATCTGCTAACCACCCCTCTTCTGATCCACCCCAGGATGTTGTTGGCCCTCTTGGCCACAAGAGCACATTGCTGGCTCATAGTCATC